>JARKHS020012574.1:0-19174 GCA_030143305.2 Amblyomma americanum | reverse complement strand
TGGCGTGGACCGAGACCCACACTATCGATGCAATATTGCTCGAAATTATTAACGCTGCTCACTGGTGCATTGAGCTCATTTCCATGATCAATACGTTCGTTGTGCTTTCAACGACAAAAAAAAACAAAAAAATAACGGCCAGACACTTTGCGTCCACCCGTTTAAAACTCCACAAAGGAAGACATATGCACGCGTTACTCATGCTTCCATCTAGTTCTTGTCCACCAAGACTTAGATCTGGCTCTGGACTAGACGTAAGTGCAAGCCAGATATAGAGAATCCTACTTTCTGTCTCCTTGTACCGTGTACGTGGAACAATACAATATGTATGCTACAATATATTTTGAAGGCACTGTGGTCGCTCTTAAGATCTGTTTTGATGCAATGGTCAATAGCACTAGCACTACGAGATTATGCTTTTAAATATTAGTTTAACTCCACTGGTTCCTAGGGAGGCTTCGTTATAACGAAGGGAGTTTATATCTCGGATGGCTCAGTATCTTAATGGTGTGTTAGCATTCTGCGATAATGAATTCATGATCAGCATGATCACCGTGCTGCAAAGCATCCAGTGCAAAGCTCCTGTGCTTCATCACTGCATTTGTCTTGTATGCAGTTAAAGTTGCTTTTTTAATTTTTAGCCTCCTGTGCCTTGTTACTATGAGCTTTAACCGCATCACTTGTTAATGATTCGGTTAACGGTGCAGTAAGGCAGCGTAGCCGTGAGAAAAATTCCTCACTCTTCCAATGCGCCGTGGAGAGGTAATGCTAAGGTTATTTCTATTAGCGTTATCAATCACTCTGTGATTTTTCTTTTCGCTGATGCACGGAGTTCGTGCTATCACTGGTTCTTCGAAGTGATGCTGCTTAAACCCCGGCCATTGATTGCGAAGCAGGGGCAGATATCTTTGTTATTTATGTATTTTTCTGCCTCCAAAATTCTTCTACTGAAATGACAAATGCTATGACCATCATTTTTCTCCCTTACAGTCTTGGCGCCCGATGCGACATATGTCTCGAATTCCAAAGATCCCATCAGTCATAAGCCGCGAAAGAGAAATTCAATTTCTTTCTTTGTTATTAAAGCAACAATTCTATTAATTGTAGCGGCAAACGTTTCTAAGCTAGTGTTTGATATTATGCATGGTGCAGTATCATGTGAAAAAATTGGCATTGGAGTCCACTTTGAGACATTAAACTCAGAATTGCTGTAGAAACACAAACACGAGAAGAAAAAACCCCGGATCAGTCCTGCATAACAAAAGAAAAGAAGACGGCAAAGCGGACTGATGTACAGCAGGCCAATTTTCACTGTTTTTTTTCGTGAAGATTTCAGGGTGATCCGACGTAAAATTGCGAACGTAAACAACTGACGTGATTTATTAATGGATGTAAAGTGATTCCTTTTTGGATAGTTTCAGTCGCAGGCTTTGAGTATAACAAAATTTAATACCTTTTTAATGTTTTCCGGGGAGCCGCTAGACCTTTGCGCCCCCATTGAGTGATGTCAAGATGCATTTGCCCCATTTATTGTTGTGTGACCGGATTGAGTGGTTGGTCACAAGAACAACCAAAGCTTGCTGGCAACGCCGACATTTTCCGAAATGTGGTAGTCTAGGTTGGCCGCTAGTCTAATAACAAATTGCCTACCAGTCAGTACGTATACTACCTTTCATTACAAAATAATTGAAAAGCTAATCAAGGAATGGGTAACAAGTTGCCTTTCAAAACTTATCATATTTCCACCGCTACAGTTTCGTTTCCTCAAAGATAACTGGACCGAACTTGTCCTTGATTCTCTCGATCAATTTTAAAAAATTGATAATTGTATCTAGTTTACTCAACGTGAATCCAGATGTGTAAGTGGCCCCCCAATAAAACTACGAAAAATTACCAAAAGGAGAGGATCCAAATAGTAAAAGTTTCTAGCCTTCATTTTAAAACAATGGTAACTATTATGAGATGCCATAGTGGTTCATAGTGGCGTCATTGTTGTTTTTAATTGATGTTAGCGACTTGCGCAGTTGCATCGTTTCTTAAAACTGCATACTTTATGCAGAGTGCTTTCCCTTCCTTGACGACCCAACTCCGCAACAAACGGCCTTGAGCCTCCTATTCTAAACAAACAGATATCTCATTCATTTATGCAGAGAGCGCAACCATCAATAACTGAGATAAATGTTTATATGCCTTAATTAATAAACTCAATAATGACTATTGTGTCCGATGAATTGGAGCCATAAAAAGAACTGCGCACGAATGAATCAAAAACAAAATTTATTTTGTTCAAATCTCAGGTATGGTCACCTACACTGACTCTTTCATTGGCTCTTTGTAATCATCCCGTGCCTGCAATTCTCATAGCTAAAATTGTTGAGTGTTTGAATTATACTGCAATCTTAAATTCATTGCTGATAGAGTCAGCTTTGAAAAAAAATCGCACTGTATAGAAATCCGTTTCAGAGCGCGCTTCGCATTTAAGCATCAAACACTCCACTCTGTATTTTGCATTCATCCACTCAAATATTAGTTATTGCACTAGGTGTGAGGGACTACATATGAAAGCCACCTTGCGAAACCGGCCTGTTAGATTAGTAGCTTACAACTCTCATCAAAAGCTAAAATATTATCACTAATCCACGCGATTCTATCACTGCAGAAATATGTTACATTATACCTCGGTAGTTTTTATCTAAAGAAAACATTTACCCCCTGATGCCTTCCCGCTTTTAAGACAATACTATTGGCATCAGATTTGCATCAAAAACGTTAATATTTTATCTCACGTTTGTACGAATTGCGGTGAACAGAGTCTTCATGTGTTGCATTCTTGAATACACTCCCAGTAAACATGACATCATCAAAATATCGATAATTATGAAAAAACTGTTGTAATTATAATCTCTAGCATTACTTAGTGTACTTTTCCCTTTGCCCTTCTGTTGGTGTTTCTTATTTTTTAGTTGCTCAGAAGAGGTTTAAAAGCACACAAGGCTCTCTCTGTTTTGTCATTTTTTTGTTGTCTCCTAGTTTTTGTATAATGTGCAAAATTCTAACTTTTTAATGTGTTGTTACAATTTACCTTTCGCAAAATTATCTTTTGCTTATGCAGTTGTTGTCTTACCCATCTAGTGTCATTCGTTCGTAAAGGAGGTCCCAGTACAATTTCTCACTTCGGGACCTTCTGCTATATATGAAGAATATGTTTTATTATTTTGGCATGCTAATAAATATGAGTCTGCTTCTGACTGTGCCGTCAAGGTGCATTTCACGCTGGCGTGGACCGAGACCCACACTATCGATGCAGTATTGCTCGAAATTATATACGCTGCTCACTGGTGTTTCGAGCTCATTTTCATGACCAATACGTTCGTTGTGCTTTCAACGACAAAAACAAAACAAAAAAAGAACGGCCAGACACTTTGCGTCCACCCGTTTAAAACTCCACAAAGGAAGACATATGCACGCGTTACTCATGCTTCCATCTAGTTCTTGTCCACCAAGACTTAGATCTGGCTCTGGACTAGACGTAAGTGCAAGCCAGATATAGAGAATCCTACTTTCTGTCTCCTTGTACCGTGTACGTGGAACAATACAATATGTATGCTACAATATATTTTGAAGGCACTGTGGTCGCTCTTAAGATCTGTTTTGATGCAATGGTCAATAGCACTAGCACTACGAGATTATGCTTTTAAATATTAGTTTAACTCCACTGGTTCCTAGGGAGGCTTCGTTATAACGAAGGGAGTTTATATCTCGGATGGCTCAGTATCTTAATGGTGTGTTAGCATTCTGCGATAATGAATTCATGATCAGCATGATCACCGTGCTGCAAAGCATCCAGTGCAAAGCTCCTGTGCTTCATCACTGCATTTGTCTTGTATGCAGTTAAAGTTTTTTTAATTTTTAGCCTCCCTTGCCTTGTTACTATGAGCTTTATCCGCATCACTTATTATTGATGCGGTTAATGGTGCAGTAAGACAGCGTAGCCGTGAGAAAAATTCCTGACTCTTCCAATGCGCCGTGGAGAGATAATGCTAAGTCTATTTCTCTTAGCGTTATAAATCACTCTCTGATTTTTCGTTTCGCTGATGCATAGAGTTCGTTTTATCACTGCTTCTTCGAAGTGATGCTGCTTAAACCACGGCCATTTATTGCGAAGCAGGGGCAGAGATCTTTGTTATTTATGTATTTGTCGGCCTCCAAAATCCTTCTACTGAAATGACAAATGTTAAGACCATCATTTTTCTCCCTTACAGTCGTGGCGCCCGATGCGACATAGGTCTCGAATTCCAAAGATGCCATCAGTCATGAGCCGCGACAGGGAAATTCAATTTCTTTCTTTGTTATTAAAGCAACAATTCTATTAAGGGTAGCGGTAAACGTTTCCAAGCTAGTGTTTGATTTTATGCATGGTGCAATATCGTGTGAGAAAATTGGCAATGGAGTCCACTGTGAGACATTGAACTCAGAATTGTTGTAGAAACACAAACACGAGAAGAAAAAAACCCCGGACCAGTACGACATAACACAAGAAAGGAAGACGGCAAAGCGGACTGACGTACAGCAGGCCAAAATTCAATGTTTTTTTCATGAAGATTTCAGGGTTATCCGACATAAAATTGCGAACGTAAACAACTGACGTGATTTATAATGGGCTTAAAGGGATTCCTTTTTGGCTAGTTTCAGTCGCGGGCGTTGAATATACCAAAATTTAATACGTTTTTAATGTCTGTCCGGGGAGCCGCTAGGCCTTTCCGCCCCCATTGAGTGATGTCAAGATGCATTTGCCCCATTTATTGTGGTGTGACCGGATTCAGTGGTTGCTCACAAGAACAACCAAAGCTTGCTGGCAACGCCGACATTTTCCGAAATATGGTAGTCTAGGTTTGCCGCTAGGCTAATAACAAATTGCCTACCAGTCAGTACGTATACTACCTTTCTTTAGGAAAATAATTGAATAGCTAATCAAGGAACGGGTAACAAGTTGCCTTTCAAAATATAACATATTTCCACCGCTACAGTTTCGATTCCTCAAAGATAACTGGACCGAACTTGTCCTCGATACTCTCGATCAATTTAAAAAAAATTGATCATTGTGTCTAGTTTACTCAACGTGAATCCAGATGTGTAAGTGGGCCCCCAATAAAACTACGAAAAATTACCAAAAGGACAGGATCCAAATAGTAAAAGTTCCTAGCCTTCATTCTAAAACAATGGTAACTATTATTGAGATGCCACAGGGGTTCATAGTGGCCTCATTTTTGTTTTTAATTGATGTTAGCGACTTGCGCAGTTGCATCGTTTCTTCAAAGTGCACACTTTGTGCACAGTACTTTCCCTTCCTAGACGACCCAATTCCGCAACAAACGGCCTTGAGCCTCCTATTCTAAACAAACAGCTCATTCATTCATTAATGCAGAGGACGCAATCATCATTAACTGAGATAAATGTTTATATGTCTTAATTAATAAACTCAATAATGATCTATTGTGTCCGATGAATTGGTGCCATAAAAAAGAACTGCACACGAATGAATCAAAAACAAAATTTCTTTTCTTCAAATCTCAGGTATGGTCACCTACACTGACTCTTTCTTTGGCTCTTAGTAATCATCCCGTGCCTGCAATTCTCATAGCTAAAATAATTGAGATGTTGAATGTGACTGTAATCTTAAATTCATTCCTGATAGAGTCAGTTTTGAAAAAGAAAATCGCATTTTATAGAAATTCGTTTGAGAGCGCGCTTCGCATTTAAGCATCAAATACTCGACTCTGTACTTTGCATTCATCCACTCAAAACTTAGTTATTGCGCTAGGTGTGAGGGACTACATATGCAAGCCACCTTGGAAAACCGGCCTGTTAGGTTAGTAGCTTACAACTCTCATCAAAAGCTAAAATATTATCACAAATCCACGCGAATCTATTTGCAAAACAGTTACTGACTCCGTTAACCAGCAATCTCTGCAAGATAACCTAAATCTGGTACAAGACTGGTGCAACGACTGGCTAATGACACTTAATATAAACAAATGCAAGAATACATCTTTCCACCGTCGCAGTAATCCTCTCCTGTTCCCCTACTCTATCTCTAACGTTCCTATCGACTATGTCCAATCATATAAATATCTTGGTGTTCATCTTAGTCATGACCTCACGTGGAATAGCCATATCGCGAACATTATTTCATCATCTCCATCTCCAAGCGTCATCTCCACTCTGCCCCCCATCATGCTAAGCTACTCGCATTAAATCACTAGTTCGATCAAAATTAGAATACGCATCGCCCATCTGGTCTCCGAAACAAGTATACCTTACTATCTCACTTGAATCAGTTCAAAATAGGGCAACTAGATTCATTCATTCCTCATACTCTTTTGATATCAGCATATCAGCTCTGAAATCGCAGTCCAATCTACCTACTCTTGCACTTCGTCGCCGCATTGCTAGTTTATCCCTATTTCATAAATTCTTTTATTCCGAGCTATCACAGGAACCCTACATCTGCCCTCCCCCATCACGCTTTTCTCTTCGCACCGGACATCAGCAGCAGGTATCTCGGCCACGAGCACGCACAACTTTTTCTTCATCATTCTTTCCCCGGACTGCTAGCGACTGGGACGGCCTTCCCCATGAACTTGCTGCCATCACATGCCAAACTATGTTTCTTAACCAAATTACGCGTTTGCTTGCATCACGATATTCACTTTTCTTTGTATAACTCGTTCAATTTTTGTGTACTTTTTCTGTTGTTAATCTATATGTGTCCCACCCCTTATGTAATACCCTCACACGAGGGTCTTTAAGGAAATAAAGTGAAAGTGAAAGTCTATCACTGCAGAAATATGTTACATTTAACCTCGATAGTTTTTATCTAAAGAACACATTTACCCCCTGATGCCTTCCCGCTTTTAAGACAATACTATTGGCGTCAGATTTGCATCAAAAACATTAATATTTTACCTCACGTTCGTTCGAATTGCGGTGTACAGAGTGTTCATAAGTTGCATTCTCGAATACACTCCCAGTAAACATGACATCATCAAAAGATCGAGAATTATGAAAAAACTGTTGTAATCATAATCTCTAGCATTACTTTGTGTACTTTTCCCTTTGCCCTTCTATTGATGTTTCTTATTTTTTAGTTGCTCAGAAGAGGTTTAAAAGTACACCAGGCTCTCTCTGTTTTGTCATTTTTTTGTTGTCTCCTAATTTTTGTATAATGTGCAAAATTCTAACTTTTTAATGTGTTGTTATGATTTACATTTCGCCAAATTATCTCTTGCTGTTGCTGTTGTTGCCTGACCCATCTAGTGTCATTCTTTCGTAAAGGAGGTCCCATTACAATTTCTCTCATCGGGACGTTCTGCTATATATGAAGAATATGTTTTATTATTTTGGCATGCTAATAAATATGAGTCTGCTTCTGACTGTGGCGTCAAGGTGCATTTCACGCTGGCGTAGACCGAGACCCACACTATCGATGCAAATTTGCTCGAAATTATTAACGCTGCTCAATGGTGTTTTGAGCTCATTTCCATGATCAATACGTTCGTTGTGCTTTCAACGACAAACAAAAAAGAACGGCCAGACACCTTGCGTCCACCGGATTAAAACTACAGAAAGGAAGATATATGCACGCGTTACTCATGCTTCCATCTACTTCTTGTCCACCAAGACTTAGATCTGGCTCTGGACTAGACGTAAGTGCAAGCCAGACATGGAAAATCTTAGTTTCTGTCGCCTTGTACCGTGTACGTTGAACAATACAATATGTATGCTACAATATATTTTGAAGGCACTGTGGTCGCTCTTAAGATCTGCTTTTATTCAACAGTCAATAGCACCAGCACTACGAGATTGTGCTTTTAAATAATAGTTTAACTCCGCTGGTTCCTAGGGAGGCTTCGTTATAACGAAGGGAGCTCATTTACTTCTCGGATGGCTCAGTATCCTAATGGTGTGTTAGCATTCTGCGGAAAGGAATTCAAGGTCAGCATGATCACTGTGCTGCAAAGCTCCTGTGCTTCATCACTGCATTTGTCTTGTATGCAGTTAAAGTTCTTTTTTTATTTTTTAGCCTCCTCTGCCTTGTTACTATGAGCTTTAACCGCATCACTTGTTATTGATGAGGTTAACGGTGCAGAAAGGCAGCATAGCCCTGAGAAAAATTCCTGACTCTTCCAATGCGCCATGGAGAGATAATGCTAAGGCTATTTCTATTAGCGTTATCAATCACGCTGTGATTTTTCTTTTCGCTGATGCATGGAGTTCGCGTTATTACTGCTTCTTCGAAGTGATGCTGCTTAAACCCCGGCCATTGATTGCGAAGCAGGGGCAGAGATCTTTGTTATTTATGTATTTGTCGGCGTCCAAAATTCTTCTACTGAAATGACAAATGTTATGACCATCATTTTTCTCCCTTACAGTCGTGGCTCCCGATGCGACATAGGTCTTGAATTCCAAAGATGCCATCAGTCATAAGCCGCAGCAGGGAAATTCAATTTCTTTCTTTGTTATTAAAGCAACAATTCTATTAAATGTAGCGGTAAACGTTTCCAAGCTAGTGTTTGATTTTATGCATGGTGCAATATCGTGTGAGAAAATTGGCAATAGAGTCTACTGTGAGACATTGAACTCTGAATTGTTGTAAAAGCACAAACACGAGAAGAAAAAAAAACCCGGACCCGTCCGACCTAACAGAAGAAAGGAAGACGGCATAGCGGACTGACGTACAGCAGGCCAATTTTCCCTGTTTTTTCCCTGAAGATTTCTTGGAGATCCGACATAAAATTGCGAACGTAAACAACTGACATGATTTATTAATGGGCGTAAAGGGATTCTTTTTTGGCTAGCTTCAGTCGCAGGCTTTGCATATAACAAAATTTAATACGTTTTTAATGTTTTCCGGGGAGCCACTAGGCCTTTCCGCCCCCATTGAGTGATGTCAAGATGCATTTGCCCCATTTATTGTGGTGTGACCGGATTCAGTGGTTGCTCACAAGAACAACCAAAGCTTGCTGGCAACGCCGACATTTTCCGAAATATGGTAGTCTAGGTTTGCCGCTAGGCTAATAACAAATTGCCTTCCAGTCAGTACGTATACTACCTTTCTTTAGCAAAATATTTGAATAGCTAATCAAGGAATGGGTGACAAGTTGCCTTTCAAAATTTAACGTATTTCTAGCGCTACACTTTCGATTCCTCAAAGATAACTGGACCGAACTTGTTCTCGATACTCTCGATCAATTTAAAAAAAATTGATCATTATGTCTAGTTTACTCAACGTGAATCCAGATGTGTAAGTGGCCCCCCAATAAAACTACGAAAAATTACCAAAAGGACAGGATTCAAATAGTAAAAGTTTCTAGTCTTCATTCTAAAACAATGGTAACTATTATTGAGATGCCATAGTGGTTCATAGTGGCTTAATTTTTGTTTTTAATTGATGTTGGCGACTTGCGCAGTTGCATCGTTTCTTCAAACTGCATACTTTATGCAGAGTGCTTTCCCTTCCTTGACGACCCAACTCCGCAACAAACGGCCTTGAGCCTCCTATTCTAAAACAAACAGATCATTCATTCATTCATGCAGAGAGCGCAACCATCATTAACTGAGATAAATGTTTATATGCCCTAATTAATAAACTCAATAATGACCTATTGTGTCCGATGAATTGGAGCCATAAAAAGAACTGCGCACGAATGAATCCAAAACAAAATTTATTTTGTTCAAATCTCAGGTATGGTCACCTACACTGACTCTTTCATTGGCTCTTTGTAATCATCCCGTGCCTGCAATTCTCATAGCTAAAATTGTTGAGTGTTTGAATTATACTGCAATCATAAATTCATTGCTGATAGAGTCAGTTTTGAAAAAAAATCGCACTGTATAGAAATCCGTTTGAGAGCGCGCTTCGCATTTAAGCATCAAACACTCGACTCTGTATTTTGCATTCATCCACTCAAAACTTAGTCATTGCACTAAATGTGAGATACTACATATGCAAGCCACCTTGCAAAACATGCTATTAGATTAGTAGCTTAGAAATCTCATCAAAAGCTAATATATTATCACTAATCCACGCCATTATATCACTGCAGAAATATGCTTCATTTAAGCTCGGTAGTTTTTATCTAAATAAAACATTTACCCCCTGATGCTTTCCCGCTTTTAAGACAATACTATTGGCATCAGATGTTCTTCAAAAACATTAATATTTTACCTCACGTTCGTAAGATTTGCGGTGTACAGAGTGTTCATGTGTTGCATTCTCGAATACACTCCCAGTAAACATGACATCATAAAAAGATCTATATTTAAAGAAAAACGGTTGTAATTATAATCTCTAGCATTACTTAGTGTACATTTCCCTTTGCCCTTCTATTGCTTTTTCTTATTCTTTAGTTTCTCAGAAGGGGTTTAAAAGCACTCCTGGAGCTCTTTGTTTTGTCACTTTTTTCTTGTTTCCTAGATTTTGTATAATGTGCAAAATGCAATATTTGTAATGTGTTGTTATAATTTACCTTTCGCAAAATTATCTTTTGCTTATGCAGTTGTTGTCTTACCCATCTAGTGTCATTCGTTCGTAAAGGAGGTCCCAGTACAATTTCTCACTTCGGGACCTTCTGCTATATATGAAGAATATGTTTTATTATTTTGGCATGCTAATAAATATGAGTCTGCTTCTGACTGTGCCGTCAAGGTGCATTTCACGCTGGCGTAGACCGAGACCCACACTATCGATGCAATATTGCTCGAAATTATATACGCTGCTCACTGGTGTTTCGAGCTCATTTTCATGACCAATACGTTCGTTGTGCTTTCAACGACAAAAACAAAACAAAAAAAGAACGGCCAGACACTTTGCGTCCACCCGTTTAAAACTCCAGAAAGGAAGATATATGCATGCGTTACTCGTGCTTCTCTCTAGCTGTTGTCCATCAAAGACTTAAATCTGGCTCTGGACTCGACGTAAGTGCAAGCCAGATATAGAAAATCCTAGTTTCTGTCGCCTTGTACCGTGTACGTGGAACAATACAATATGTGTGCTACAATATATTTTGAAGGCACTGTGGTCGCTCTAAGAGCACAATCTACGGCAGATATTTTTTTAATTACGTATTTGTCGGCCTCCAACATCCTTGTGCTTAAACGACCAAAGTTGTGACCATCATTTTGCTCCCTTACAGTCGTGACGCCCTATATGCGACACAGGTCACGAATTCCAAAGATGCCCTCAGTCATGAGCCGCGACAGGGAAATTCAATTTTTTTCTTTGTTATTAAAGCAACAATTCTATTAAGTGTAGCGGTAAACGTTTCCAAGCTAGCGTTTGATTTTATGCATAGTGCAAGATCGTGTGTTAAATTGGCATTCGAGTCCACTTTGAGACATTAAACTCAGAATTGTTGTACAACCAGCACAACGAGATTACGCTTTTAAATAAGAGTTTCACTTCACTGGTTTGTAGGAAGGCGTCGTTATTAAAGAGGGAGTTTATTTATTTCTCGGATGGCTCAGTATCCTAATGGTGTGTTAGCATTCTGCGATAATGAATTCATGATCTGCATGATCACCGTGCTGCAATGCATCCAGTGCAAAGCTCCTGTGCTTCATCACTGCATTTGTCTTGAATGCAGGTAAATGTTACTTTTTTATTTTTTAGCCTCCTGTGACTATGAGCTTTAACCACATCACTTCTTATTGATGCGTTGAACGGTACTCTGTGGTAGAGTAGCCGTGAAAAAATTCATTACTCTTAAAAATGCGCCGTGGAGAGATAATGCTAAGGTTATTTCCCATAGCGACATCAGTCACTCTGTGATTTTTTCTATTCGCTGATGCATGGAGTTTGTATTATCATTTCTTCTTCGAAGTGATGCTGCTTAAACCCCGGCAATTGATTGCGAAGCAGGGGCAGATATCTTTGTTAATTATGTATTCGTCGGCATCCAACATACTTGTACTGAAACGACCAATGTTATGACCATGATTTTGCTCCCTTACAGTCGTGGCGCCCAATGTGACATAAATGCCGAATACCAAAGATGCCATCAGTCATGAGCCGCGACAGGGAAAATCAATTTTTTTTTTGTTAGTAAAGCAACAATTCTATTAAGTGTAAAGGTAAACGTTTCCAAGCTAGTGTTTGCTTTCGTGCATGGTGCAAGATCGTGTGTTAAATTGGCATTCGAGTCCACTTTGAGACATTAAACTCAGAATTGTTGTAGAACCACAAACACGAAAAGAACAAGACCCCGGACCAGTCCGACACAACAGAAGAAAGGAAGATAGCAAAACGGACTGACGTACGGCAGGCCAATTTTCATTTTTTTTTCATGAAGATTTCAGGGCGATCCGACACAGAATTAAGAACGTAAACAAAAGATGTGATTTATTCAAGGGTGTAAAGGGATTCCTTTTTGCAAGTTTCAGTCGCAAGCGTTGATTATAACGAAATTTAATGTTTCTTAATGTTTTTCTAGGAAGCCTTTGGGCCTTTCCGCTCCCATTGATTGATGTAAAGATGCATTTGCCCCATTTATTGTGATGTGACCGGATTCAGTGGTTGATCACAGGATCAACCAGTGCTTGCTGGCAATGCCGACATTATGACAAATATAGCAGTCCAGGTTTGCCGCTAGGCTAATAACAAATTGCCTAGCAGTCTGTACGTATACTACCTTTCTTTAGCAAAATAATTGAATACAGAATTCAAAAACTGGTATCAAGTTACCTTTCAATACTTGACATGTTACTACCACCACAGTTTGGTTTCCTCAAAGATAACTGAACCGAACTTGTTCTCGATTCTCTGTATAAATTTTTCAAAATTGATTGCTTTAACTTGTTTACTCAACGAGAATCCAGATGTGTAATTGGCCCCCCAATAAAACTACGAAAAATTACGAAAAGGACAGGATCCATATAGTAAGAGTTTCTAGTCTTCATTCTATAAAAATGGTAACTAGCATTGAGATGCCTTAAAGGTTCATAGTGACCTCATTTTTATTTTTAATTGATGTTAGCGACTTGCCCAGTTGAATCGTTTCTTCAAACTGCATACTTTTGCAGGGGACTTTTTCTTCCTTAGCAACCCAATTCCTCAAAAACGGCCTTGAAACTCCTTTTCTAAATAAACAGTTCATTCATTCATTCATTCATTCATTTAGAGGACTGAGATTAACTGAGATAAATGTTTATATGCCTTAATTATTAAACTCCATAACGACCCATTTTGTATGCTGAATTGGTGTCATAAAAACGAACTGCATACTAATGATTCAAAAACTTTGTATTGTTCGCACCTCAGGAATGGTCACGTGCATTGACTCCTTCAATCGCTCTTTGTAATCATCCCGTGCCAGCAAGTCTCATAGCTAAAATTATCATTATATCATAGCATTATATCTTTGTGATTCTGATGCCACGTCGCACCCTCTTGTCTCATCAAGCTGGGTATTATCTCGGGAGAATTTTTTTGCATTTTTTAGCCCAGATCTGTGTGATTTTGCTGGACAGGAAAGACTCAAGCTCTTCTGTCTCTATTGTTGAAAGTATTATGTTATGACGAGTCCTTCTCTCCTCACGACTAACTGATGCCAACACCTCTTCGGAATGATCTATAGTTATTTTCAACAGGTGTAGGAATGCGTTAAGCAGTTCCTGGCTCCAAGTTAGGCTATAGGCTTTCGAGAAATTATTCATCGACGGAGTTAAAGACATGGAAAGACCCTTCGGTACCTTATTTGTTTCGAGGTATATTTTGAGGGACTTTACGTGGAGCTCATGCCTGATTCATTTGTCCATTATTTTTCTTAAACTGAAGAAATTCATAGAGCATATCGCATCAGCCGAGAGGGGAGCAGGCGGGTGAGTTCGGCCAGCCTGTCAGTCCTGTTTCACCCGCTTGGCGGAGACGCAGCGTCGCCTGAGGCCATACCTTGGTTTCGGAGTAGCAGGGCCCTCCGCACGGTTGTTCGCAATGGCAGGCGTTTGCAGACGTCCTTCAGTCGTTTGAACCGGAGTCTTTGTGCGAGTTGTTGATGTACTGGCATCTGAACTGGAAGTCGTCGGGGCGGAATCCAGTGGCGCTTCCCTGGGTTCGCAGAGATTGTTTTTTGGCCTGGACTTTGGTGCAGCGGAGTATTCCAGATGGTGGCCACTGGTAATAAACTTGGCGGGTGACGGTGCCGAATTCAATGGTGCTCCCCTAGGTTCGCTGGCCTTGTGTTTTGGTCGGGATTTTGGCGTAGCAGAAAGACTGATATTGTGGTCCATATTTTGAGGTGGTTGCTGTTGTGCTGATGTGAATGGTCCAGGAGCGGTGTGGTAGCTTTTCGTAATTTTTGACCCAATTCGTCCGTCATAACGTAGGTCTGACGCTGGCCGAGTACTTGCGCTGTCTGCTGGGAGCGTCCGGCGGAAGACTCGTGCGTCAGGCCTCTGACCGTCATCCCTATCTCGTGCCTCGGCGATGGTAGGGAAACAGCGACTTGTTAGGGCGTTCGTTTTGTTCCAGTCATCGCAAACCTGGGTATAGGTGGGAGGCACTGGTGCGCTGTTATCCGAGGTGGGAAGGTGGTCCAGCCATGGGGTCATGTTGTGCAGGCGGATGGTAAGCAGGAAATTGTGGATATTCCATGCTAGTATGGAGACACCCCTGAAACTACGATGGTCCCCATCCGCGTCCAGGACCATAGACGAGTGGAATGTCTCCAGTGAATGGTGTAAATAGAACACATTATTAAATTTTGCACATAGCTGGGCAAGTAGCTAACTAAATCTCCCAGCTCTCCTGTTGAAGTGCTGTACCTCTCGCCAGTTGCCGAGCCGTCGCTGGCGGTTTGGGGCTCGCGGATGAACTAACGCTGCAAATGCAGCTTCAATTTGGGGTCGTTGGGTCCGAATAAAGTTCATTACTTGCACATACCGCTCGATGGGGGCGTGGATGTCCCCGGCATAGAGGGCGTTTGTCCCAACACGAAGTATCACGCACGTAACACTGCGGGGCACGAAGTCTAGCAGGTTTACTACACCACTGATCTTTGCGCCGGGCTGTATGATAAATGCAGGGCAGTGCCGGCTCGACGGGTCGAAGTGCGCCGAGATGTGCTTAGTTTGATAGTCCCCTATAACTGCACATGTTGGACATTGGCGGGGGAATTTCCATACGACGTTTCTTGAAGTGACGTTTCCTGACGCAGCCATTGAAGGTAAAGTATGCTACGATGAAAAACTTCCTCGACTGCTGATATCATAAGAAAAGAGTTGAAGTACACTTGAAGAAACTTTTATTTACTGACGGTTTCGAACGGTGCACCGTTCTTCATCAGGGTAAGATAATTGTGAACACAAAGGTTCGCGTTTTCGGAGCACCGAATGCACGTGGAGAGGAGAAAAACGTTCCCCTTTGAGCAAACGAACAGACCACACAAGAGACAAACAGCGAGCGAACAGACTCCTCCCTTCGACTGAGGGAAAAGAGGAAGGTGGCCAAAGGAACAGACGAAAAAAATAGGGAAAAAAGAGAAGAAAAGGGGGAAAAGGAGAAAGCAGAGGTTAGAGACAGCGGGGGCGGAGAGGGGTGAGTTGTCGGCAAGGAAAAAAAGGGGGGTGCCGACAAGAATTATTATTGGGGGAAGCTTCCTTCGGCGGAAGCGAGAGGTTCGAACACGAGGAAAGAAAATAAAATAAACAAAAAAGCAGCGAGAAAAGAACAAAGGAATGGAAAACAACACTGCGCGCATATGCATCAGAGCGTATGCGCTCCCCACAGGTGCGGCTGTTAACAGTTAAAATGTAAGTTACGGCGGCGGTGCGGCCGGCCAAACGCCTCGCAGAAACCCGACACCGCAGTCGGGCGCCGCAAAGCGCAGATGTGTCCGCGCTGCCTCGCGTCAGAAGGGCGCCTCCGCACCGCGTTCCGTCGCGGAGACAAAAAAAAAGAGGGCTCCTTTCTAGAAACTGAGAGAGAGGAGAGTAAGAGAAAGAAAATGGGGAACGAAGGCGCGAAATCGCCCAAGTGTCCGTTATTGCAATGGGTTACTGTCCTATTTGGTCGTCCCAACGACGGTGGCGGATCCACGCGGCCTCTTCCTGAATCGGCGAGCTGGTGATCGCTCTGCGCGGCGCGTGCAGTCACAGTGGTTAGGAGCGTAAGATACGCGTTAGAAATGAGCACATTCTGTTATTGTACGATGTGCGAACATTCCAAACACCAAACACGTTGTTTCTCCAAACACGTAAAGAGTTCAAAGAGCAGTGGTTAAGTGCATTCTGCAGGCTGATAACGTGTGACCCGGTGTGTGGCCCAGTGACCCGTCTGTTCCTCAGCGACGTACTCGGTTGACGCCACGACACCGTGTCGTCAATGCAATCCTTTTCGGAGTTTTGTTCATTCGACCAGCGTAGCGTATTAAAGCTGCATGAAAGCAGTGCAGTGCTTAAACGCTGAGCTGATATGAAGTATATTGGTTATATTTTAAGGCGGACGTTTGCAGAAAACAAAGACGCTTCAGTCCATTATAGTCTGGAGTAAACACGGCTTTCTGGAAAACAACGTGACTGCTAAATGGCGATATGAATGCCAAGAACTCCACAATTGTAACTTCAGTTCTCGTACATAATGCGCAAAGTGGATGAATAACAGCAAACGCTTCTTGGCAACTGTCGTCTGCTCACTCGGTCAAAGCGTTTTCCCCCGCTAGTCAAAAGCACACTTTAAGCGCTAATTTGGACATCATTAAAAAGCTCGAATGACCCCCTGGCTGCCGCTTCAAACAACAGCTACGCTGCCTTTTTTTACCGCATGTGTGACCAACGAACGCTGTAGGTGGACTATAGTCGATACAATTAAATCTGCAGTAAAGCACCACCAACATTCAGCACCACCAAAAAGAATTCCTCCGCGAGAAAATGGAGACCGCTGGTAAAACTTTTCTGTTTACCTAAACAAGCAGCCAATCACGAGTCAAAATTGTACGCTCAAGGGTTTTGATATTTCTGGCTTCATTGATGCAGCCACATTAAAAAGTTGATTTTGATCACTGTTGTAATTGGTAAATGCAGTTATATTACGCCATGGAGCATGGCCAGCGTTACCAACTGCTGATTATTTTGTTCTCAATTGTGTCTTTTTAAGATCAGCGTAAAATAAATGGACATACCGTATTTATGCGGATGAGGGCCGCGCTCGTGTAGGCACGGAATATAGCCTCAGACAGTGTTGGTCGTTAAAGTAGTTGATTTCCGCTTTCGGGTGAGGGCCGACAGAACAAGAATGTGAACGCGCAAAAAATTACAAATCAAAATGTTTGCCGCACTTTACTATGCTGAGTGGTCAAGTTTTCGAGTTTTTAATAATAATAATAATTGGTTTTGGGGGGAAAGGAAATGGCGCAGTATCTGTCTCATATATCGTTGGACACCTGAACCGCGCCGTAAGGGAAGGGTAAAGGAGGGAGTGAAGGAAGAAAGGAAGAGAGAGGTGCCGTAGTGGAGGGCTCCGGAATAATTTCGACCACCTGGGGATCTTTAACGTGCACTGACATCGCACAGCACACGGGCGCCTTGGCGTTTTTCCTCCATAAAAACGCAGCCGCCGCGGTCGGGTTCGAACCCGGGAACTCCGGGTCAGTAGTCGAGCGCCCTAACCACGGAGCCACCGCGGCGGGGCACGAGTTTTTGCGCCACTTGCGAACTAGCGATTCCATGCTCATATCGATAAAAATTTAATTCTTGCCTTTAATGTAGCCAAATTTAAGCATGGGAACTTATTACTAACCGATAATCATGTACTGCTGCTTATCTAGACTCTAAAAATCGCACCAAAAGTGCCACAATGTCAAGAAGCCGCTTTGCATCAACAGAGACGCACGCTATGGCATTGGCGCCATCACCACCTTGTCCGCCATATCGTGCTGCCGCCGCGCCACCTATAGGAGCTGGAATGACCGAATATGGAGCATCACGCTCTACTCTCTGCCAAGCAGGAAAAAAGAGATAAAGAAAATTAAGATACATAAAAAATATAAAAAATAGGGGGAATAGGCAACATGCTTTGCTGTCACAACTGTTTTCTCTGGTCATGAGCAAGAAAGAATGGCAGGGGGAGGAGAAGGGCGGCAAGCAAGCACGCAAATTGGCATGACCTCAGGCGATGCAGTCGGTGTGCTGTGATTTCAGTAGGGCTAGGACTCTGACCTCTGAAGTGTGGAGAGAGTACCAGGGTTCTCATTCATACCGGCCTGCATAGTATTAAACTTATATATAAAGTATGATTCTCGTTGCTCACGCTCACGGGTATTTTGGAAACCGCTCTGTAGGAGCGTAACTTTTAGTTTGTGAAACTCGTGACCTTCCTGGGAAAGGTGTTTCGAGAGGGGGAGGAGAGAAAGAGATCCGGTGTGCGTGCGGTGGTTGTTGAATCTAATTCGGAAGGAATCCTCGGTTTGGCCAATGTATTGCATCTGATAATCGCCATACTCGAGCATGTATACTACGTTACTACTATCACAATTAAAGTTTTCAGAGATGGAGTGTTTGAAGTTAAAGTGTGTGCTTTGAGCTAGTGTTGTCCGCATGTGCTGGCAAACTTGACATCGATTCTTTCTGCAAGGTATGCAACCCACAGGCTTTCCCTTATTGACAGTAGAGAGAACTGCATAATTCAGTTAGATTTTTGGTCATCTGTAAGTAACCCGTGGAATTGTGGGAAAAATTTTTGACAGTCGATAGTTTTGTTCGATTATGCTTAAATGTTTTTTTAGAATTTTGTGGACATTAGGAATGTTGTTTGCGAATGTTAAGGAGATTATAGCGGTGTTCATTAGCAGTTGCTGATGGGGGATCCCCAAACATTTCGTTACGATTTTTTGCTGCCGCTTTACTGATGGCATCATCAGTAATAGGGGCAGGATAGCATTTATCCCTAAGAACCTCCCGCATGCGGTTAGAATTTTCTTCGAAGTCTTCTGGTCGTGAGCAGATCCGTTTGAATCTGATGGCTTGGGAATAAGGAATTGAAGTTTTGCAGTGGCGTGGGTGGCAGCTCTTGTAATGAAGGTACTGTTGCCTATCCGTGGGCTTTCTATAGGCCCTGGTGATTAAGCTACCCTTCTCCATTCGAATTGAGACGTCCAAGAAATTAATTTGACTGGTGGAGGAA